>OY282605.1:80645522-80658022 GCA_958298945.1 Atherix ibis | reverse complement strand
GCAACATGCTCATTATTTTTATCAATTTCACAAAGGTTGTCTTTAAATATTATTTCAAACTCATTTTCTGCCAGTTTTCCTATTGACAAAACATTCCCAACCAGCTCTGGTGCGTATAATACTTCCTTCGCTGCTGCTTCTTGGACTTTGCCAGCCCGATTCAGAAACTGAACTTTTCCGCTTCCAATGCCGATCACATCGACTTTTTCGCCGTTTCCAACTTCAATATTTGTCTTGTAAGTTTCATCCAGGGAATTGAAGAATTCTCTGCTGTTGGTCACGTGCCTTGTTGCACCTGAATCAAGCAACCAACCATCCCTGACCTTTCCGTTAACTGAAAAAACAAAATCATTATTGTCTGAATTAACTGAATTCACTTTATCTTTCGATCCTTGTGCTTGTTTCTTGGCCAGCCATTTCCTGTATTCAGCACAATCCCTTTTTATATGATTTGGCTTCTTGCAGAAAAAACAATGCATTTTAGTTGGATATTTACCTTTTTCGGTGACTTTCAGTAACGTCTCAGAGCTGGAACTTTCTCCCGCTATTTCGGTGACTTTCAGTAACGTCTCAGAGCTGGACGCTCATATTCCGCTATCAATTTTTGCTGAACGAATGAAAACGTCAAATCCTCTTCGTCCCTAGCCTCTAGTGCAATTATAAGAGTATCGTAACCCTTCGGTAAACTGCTCAACAACATAGCGACACTCCAGGACTCGGATAACTCGTCATTCCTTATGTCCTTGAGTTTTACAAACAAATTCCGCATCTCATTTATGTGATTTGGAGCTCGACCATTTTCCTCCAAAAAATGAACTTTATTGCTTAGTCAAGTACAAAACATGCGCATCAAATGAACTTTATTGCTTAGTGTCGCCTTTTCATGGTAACTTTTCAAGTTATTCCATGCACCAATCGCTGTATTTTCATTGCGTACGTGAACAATTTGATCATCTTCGATTGACAAACCTATCCAGGAAAATGCGCGTTCGTCTATCCGATCCCATTCCTTTTGGAGTAATACCCTGGCTGCCTTCTGCTCGTTCAGCCAAATCTTCCGTACGGTGCTTGTTCAGTTCCTCCTTTCTTGAGCAGCAAATTCAATCCTGAATTTCCAATTCATGTAATTGGTGTTATTCAGCTTTTCGAATTTTTCTTCATAATCTGTCATTTTGACCAAATTCGTTTAGGCGCCGCGAAAGTGAGGTTAACTTTCAGTTCAACTTTTTACGTCAAAGAATTTACACTCTGCTCGTTATCTGGGCCCATAACCTAATGAAATAATCAAGCCAGATATACTTTTGGAACTGTATAACATAGAATAAATTTAACTGTCAGACTTTAGTTTAAACCGTATATTTAACAAACTCATTTAGTATTACATTCGTATACATGGGACGAGCAGAGCAAACAGACAAAACAAAAATGTGAGTCCGTGTAAGACAAATAAAAACTGTGTGTGAATATTGCGCGCATGACAAGTAAAACAAAATTCAAACCCGCCAAATATTTGAACGCTTATATCTATATTTCAACATTTATGTTTTTGTAACTGTTATTCTTTTTTTTGTTGTTGTTGTTATATTTTTTGTTGCTGTTGTTGTTATTGTTGTTGTTACTGCTACTGCTGCTGTAATTGTTGTAGTTGCTGCTACTGCTGATGTAATTGTTGTATTGTTGTTGTTGTTGTTGTTGTTGTTGTTGTTGTTTTTGTTATTTTATGTTCTTGTTGTTGTTGTTGTTGTTGTTGTTATTGTTCGCATTGTTATTGTTGTTGTTGTTGTTGTTGTCGTTGTTTTTCTTGTTGTTGTTCTTATTGTTGTTGTTGTTGTTGTTGTTGAAGTTGTTGGTGCTGGTGGTGTTGTTGTGTTTATTGTTATTGTTGTTATTGTTTTTGTTGGCAGTCGTGGTGGTGTTGTTGTTGTGGTTTTGTTAATTATTTTTTTTGTTTATGTTGTTGTCGTCGTTGTTGTTATTGTTGTTGTTGTGGTTATTGTTTTTGCTATTCTTGTTCTTGTTGCTATTGTTGCTTTTATTGTTGTTGTTGTTGTTGTTGTGTTTAGCTGCTGCAGCTGTAATTGTTAATTGTTGTTATTGTTATTGCTGCTGCTGCTCTTAGTGTTGTTGTTGTTGTTTTGTGTTTATATTTTGTTTTGTTATTTATGTCGTTATTGTTTTGTTGTTGTTATTGTTGTTCTTATTGTTGTTGCTGTTGTTGTGTTGTTGTTGTTGTTGTTGTCGTTTTTGGTGTTGTTGTTGTTGTTGTTGGTGTTATTGTTGTTGTTGTTGTTGTTGTTTTTGTTGTTATTGTTGTTGTTGTTCTTGTTGTTGTCTGTGTTGTTATTGTTATTACGGTTGTTTTTTGTTATTCTTGTTGTCGTTGTTCGGTTGTTTTTGTGTTTGTTGCTGGAGGTGATATTGTTGTTGTTGTTGTTGTAATTGTTATTGTTGTTGTTGTTGTTGTTGTTGTTGTTGTTGTTGTTATAGTTCTTGTTGTCGTTGTTGGTGCTCTTGTTGTAATTGTTGGTGTTGCTTTTGCTGTTGTTCTAGTTCTTGCTATTATTACGGTTGCTTGATGTTCTTATCGTCGTTGTTCTTTTATTTTTGTTGATGTTTCTTTTTGTTGTTTTATGTTATTGTTGTTGTTGTTGTCGTCGTTGTTGTTGTTCTTCGTCTTCTTGTTGTTGTTTTTATTTATGTTCTTGTTGTTGTTGGTGTTGTTATTATTGTTGCTGTTGGTGGTGTTTTTGTTGTTATTGATATTGGCGGTGGTGGTGTTGTTGTTGTTGTTGTTGTTGTTGTGGTAATTGTTTTTGTTATTTATGGAATTATTGTTTTTGTTGTTGTTTTGTTTTATGTTGTAGTTGTTGTTATCCTTGTTCTTTTTGTTGTTTTTGCTATTGTTTTTGTTGTTGTTGTTGTTGTTGTTGTTAATTTTGTTGGTGTTGATGACGGTGTGTGTTGCTGTTGTTAGTGTCATTGTTGTTGGTGTTATTGTTGTTGCTGTTTTTCTTGTTGTTGCTTTTCTTGTTGTTGGTTTTGTTATTATTGTTGTTTTATTTGCTTATTAATGAAATAATCCAGCCATATATACTTTTGGAAATGTATAGAATTAATTTAACTCTCAGACTTTAGTTTAAACCGTATATTTAACAAACTCATTTAGTATTACATTCGTATACATGGGACGAGCAGAGCAAACAGACAAAACAAAAATGTGAGTATGTGTAAGAGAAATAAAAACCGTGTGTGAATATTGCGCGCATGACAAGTAAAACAAAATTCAAACCCGACAAATATTTTAACCCTTATATCTGTATTTCAACACTCCTCCTCGTTCATATCTCATGCAACACTCAAATAACTTCACATTTTTCTCTCAAAACAACATGTCTGATTCGTGGCAAAGGTTTTGTAAGAATGTCTGCAATCATAACTTCTGTAGGACAGAATTTACAAAAAAATTGTCCCCTTTTAACGTGATCCTTGACAAAATGAAATCTTGTATCGATGTGCTTCGTTCGATTGCTGAACTTTTCTTCTCTCATGATTTTTATACAGCTTTGATTGTCCTCGTATATTAATATTGGATTCCTCATTCCCTCGTGCATGTCTTCCAGTAATCTCCGCAACCAGATCAAATTCTGCCTCTGTTGAAGAGAGTGAAATACGAGTTTGTTTCCTTCACGACCAACTGATGACTCCTCCGTTCAAGAAGAAAACGTAGCCGCTGTTAGACCTCCTGGTTTCCCTGTCTTCTGCCCACTTTGCGTCTGAATAACCAAGCAACTCCTCCCCGTCGACTCCACCGTTGTCAGTGAGTTTAAGTTTCAGTTCCGATGTTCCCTTGAGGTATCTAACGACTCTTTTGAGCTGTTCCCAATCTTCTTGACTTGGACTTGAAGTCTTTTGAGCTAAAATATTAACACTTGCTGTTATGTCTGGCCTCGTATTGATGGAAATATACAAAAGACATCCGAGTAAATTCTGATAATCCCCGTTGCTAACCAATTTTTGTGATGTTTCTGAGGGCGATTAATAATATCCTATTTCCATCGGAGTTTTTGCTTCTTTTGTCTCCTCGAGTCCAAACATCTTTGTGACTTGATCAATGTATTCTGATTGGCGCAATTCGAAGTTTCCCTGTTCGTCCCTGGTAACCTCAATTCCAAGGTAATGTTTTATTTCTCCGAGATCCATGATCTCGAATTTTGAAGAAAGCAGTTTTCTTATTGCTTCAACTTGGTCTCTCGTTTTGCAAACAACCAAAATATCATCCACGTAAATCAAAACGTAGCACCAGTCTTTTCCAATCTTCTTCGTGTACAGACATGGATCTGCCTTTCCCTGCTTGAATCCTCCGTCGATCAAGGCTACGTTCACCTTTTCGTACCAAGTCCTCGCTGCTTGTTTAAGTCCATAAATGCTTTTCTTCAATAAACAAACTTTTACCTGATCGTCAAAGTTGAATCCTGGCGGTTGTTTCATGTAAATGACCTCCTCCAGCGACCCATTAAGAAACGCAGTTTTTGCATCAAGATGATGAACCTTCATTTTTCGTCTTCCTGCAACTGATAACAGAGTTCTAAACGTCGATTGACAATCAACTGGAGCAAAAACTTCGCTAAAGTCCACTATAGTCTGGCCTTATATCGCCGTACTACTCCTTTTTCATCCTTTTTGACCTTGAATACCCGTTTACATCCAATTGCTTCTCTTTTCTCAGGTAGATCTTTCAGTTCCCACGTGCTGTTCTTCTTGAGTGACTCCAACTCCTCCTGCATGGCGATTATCCATTTATTTCTGTCTTTGCTTGAGATGGCTTCCTCATAATCTTTGGGCTCCTCAATCGTCAAGTTCATTTCTTCAATCAATTTTGTAGACCTAGAGAAGATCCTTTGAGGGATCTGTATATGCTGAATTTGAACGTCCTCTTCCTCTATTTTCTCTTCTTCTATTTCATTGTCTGGAATGTTCTCATCCTAATTCTGTGATTGGAAATCAATTTCGAATTCTGTGAATAATCCGACCTCTCCTGGAAATGTCACATCGCGACTAATTTCCACCTTCCGTGTTACTGGATTGTAGCATCGAACCGCCTTTGATCGATTGTCGTATCCAAGAAATGATCTAGTTTTCTTCTCTTTTCTTTTGGAATGTGTACAAAGCATTTGCTTCCAAAAGAATGCATGTTTTCGAATAAAGCTTTCCCTCCGCTCCACTGCTCGTATGGAATTTCTTCTGTTGACTTTGTGATAACTCGATTGTGGATGAAAACTACTGTTGATACTGCTTCTCCCAACAAAGAATTTGGAAGTCCAGAATCGATCAACATACAACGTGCCATTTCCATGATTGAGCGATTTTTTCTCTCTGCAACTCCATTTTGTTTAGGTGAATACGACGCTGTCAGTTGTGCTGTGATTCCGTCTGCGTTGAGATACTCCCTGAACCGCTTTCCGGTGTATTCTCCTCCTCGATCCGAACGTAGGATTTTTGGCTTTTTTCCAAACGTGGTTTTTGTCATTTCAACAAATTCCCTGAATGACTCCTCAACTTCACTCTTATGAGCCAACAATTTCACAACTGCGAAACGAGAAAAATCATCCGTGAATGTGACGATGTAACGTTTACCACCCATTGTTTCTGTTTGCATAGGTCCGCAAACATCCGTATGAACAAGATCCAAAACAGATTTTCTCCTATTCGAAGGTTCCTTAGGAAAAGGTTTTCTCGTCATTTTTCCTTTGATACATGTTTCGCAGAGCTTCTTGATGCCGCATTCCTTAATCCTGATTCCGCCAACAACTTCTTTTGCTGCAATCTTTCTAATTGCTGCGGGATCTCGATGACCGAAACGCCTGTACCAACTGTGAATGCAATTTTCATTATGCTCCAAACTCAAAATATTGACTCTCTCTGGTGTACGCAACTGGTATAAATTATTTCTGCGATTGACCACAGCAACATGCTCATTATTTTTATCAATTTCACAAAGGTTGTCTTTAAATATTATTTCAAACTCATTTTCTGCCAGTTTTCCTATTGACAAAACATTCCCAACCAGCTCTGGTGCGTATAATACTTCCTTCGCTGCTGCTTCTTGGACTTTGCCAGCCCGATTCAGAAACTGAACTTTTCCGCTTCCAATGCCGATCACATCGACTTTTTCGCCGTTTCCAACTTCAATATTTGTCTTGTAAGTTTCATCCAGGGAATTGAAGAATTCTCTGCTGTTGGTCACGTGCCTTGTTGCACCTGAATCAAGCAACCAACCATCCCTGACCTTTCCGTTAACTGAAAAAACAAAATCATTATTGTCTGAATTAACTGAATTCACTTTATCTTTCGATCCTTGTGCTTGTTTCTTGGCCAGCCATTTCCTGTATTCAGCACAATCCCTTTTTATATGATTTGGCTTCTTGCAGAAAAAACAATGCATTTTAGTTGGATATTTACCTTTTTCGGTGACTTTCAGTAACGTCTCAGAGCTGGAACTTTCTCCCGCTATTTCGGTGACTTTCAGTAACGTCTCACAGCTGGACGCTCATATTCCGCTATCAATTTTTGCTGAACGAATGAAAACGTCAAATCCTCTTCGTCCCTAGCCTCTAGTGCAATTATAAGAGTATCGTAACCCTTCGGTAAACTGCTCAACAACATAGCGACACTCCAGGACTCGGATAACTCGTCATTCCTTATGTCCTTGAGTTTTACAAACAAATTCCGCATCTCATTTATGTGATTTGGAGCTCGACCATTTTCCTCCATTTTCAAAGTACAAAACATGCGCATCAAATGAACTTTATTGCTTAGTGTCGCCTTTTCATGGTAACTTTTCAAGTTATTCCATGCACCAAGCGCTGTATTTTCATTGCGTACGTGAACAATTTGATCATCTTCGATTGACAAACCTATCCAGGAAAATGCGCGTTCGTCTATCCGATCCCATTCCTATTGGAGTAATACCCTGGCTGCCTTCTGCTCGTTCAGCCAAATCTTCCGTACGGTGCTTGTTCAGTTCCTCCTTTCTTGAGCAGCAAATTCAATCCTGAATTTCCAATTCATGTAATTGGTGTTATTCAGCTTTTCGAATTTTTCTTCATAATCTGTCATTTTGACCAAATTCGTTTAGGCGCCGCGAAAGTGAGGTTAACTTTCAGTTCAACTTTTTACGTCAAAGAATTTACACTCTGCTCGTTATCTGGGCCCATAACCTAATGAAATAATCAAGCCAGATATACTTTTGGAACTGTATAACATAGAATAAATTTAACTGTCAGACTTTAGTTTAAACCGTATATTTAACAAACTCATTTAGTATTACATTCGTATACATGGGACGAGCAGAGCAAACAAACAAAACAAAAATGTGAGTCCGTGTAAGACAAATAAAAACTGTGTGTGAATATTGCGCGCATGACAAGTAAAACAAAATTCAAACCCGCCAAATATTTGAACGCTTATATCTATATTTCAACATTTATGTTTTTGTAACTGTTATTCTTTTTTTTTGTTGTTGTTGTTATATTTTTTGTTGCTGTTGTTGTTATTGTTGTTGTTACTGCTACTGCTGCTGTAATTGTTGTAGTTGCTGCTACTGCTGATGTAATTGTTGTATTGTTGTTGTTGTTGTTGTTGTTGTTGTTGTTGTTGTTTTTGTTATTTTATGTTCTTGTTGTTGTTGTTGTTGTTGTTGTTATTGTTCGCATTGTTATTGTTGTTGTTGTTGTTGTTGTCGTTGTTTTTCTTGTTGTTGTTCTTATTGTTGTTGTTGTTGTTGTTGTTGAAGTTGTTGGTGCTGGTGGTGTTGTTGTGTTTATTGTTATTGTTGTTATTGTTTTTGTTGGCAGTCGTGGTGGTGTTGTTGTTGTGGTTTTGTTAATTATTTTTTTTGTTTATGTTGTTGTCGTCGTTGTTGTTATTGTTGTTATTGTTGTTGTTGTGGTTATTGTTTTTGCTATTCTTGTTCTTGTTGCTATTGTTGCTTTTATTGTTGTTATTGTTGTTGTTGTGTTTAGCTGCTGCTGCTGTAATTGTTAATTGTTGTTATTGTTATTGCTGCTGCTGCTGTTAGTGTTGTTGTTGTTGTTTTGTGTTTATGTTTTGTTTTGTTATTGATGTTGTTATTGTTTTGTTGTTGTTATTGTTGTTCTTATTGTTGTTGCTGTTGTTGTGTTGTTGTTGTTGTTGTTGTCGTTTTTGGTGTTGTTGTTGTTGGTGTTATTGTTGTTGTTGTTGTTGTTGTTGTTGTTGTTTTTGTTGTTATTGTTGTTGTTGTTCTTGTTGTTGTCTGTGTTGTTATTGTTATTACGGTTGTTTTTTGTTATTCTTGTTGTCGTTGTTCGGTTGTTTTTGTGTTTGTTGCTGGAGGTGATATTGTTGTTGTTGTTGTTGTAATTGTTATTGTTGTTGTTGTTGTTGTTGTTGTTGTTGTTGTTGTTATAGTTCTTGTTGTCGTTGTTGGTGCTCTTGTTGTAATTGTTGGTGTTGCTTTTGCTGTTGTTCTAGTTCTTGCTATTATTACGGTTGCTTGATGTTCTTATCGTCGTTGTTCTTTTATTTTTGTTGATGTTTCTTTTTGTTGTTTTATGTTATTGTTGTTGTTGTTGTCGTCGTTGTTGTTGTTCTTTGTCTTCTTGTTGTTGTTTTTATTTATGTTCTTGTTGTTGTTGGTGTTGTTATTATTGTTGCTGTTGGTGGTGTTTTTGTTGTTATTGATATTGGCGGTGGTGTTGTTGTTGTTGTTGTTGTTGTTGTTGTTGTGGTAATTGTTTTTGTTATTTATGGAATTATTGTTTTTGTTGTTGTTTTGTTTTATGTTGTTGTAGTTGTTGTTATCCTTGTTCTTTTTGTTGTTTTTGCTATTGTTTTTGTTGTTGTTTTTGTTGTTGTTGTTAATTTTGTTGGTGTTGATGACGGTGTGTGTTGCTGTTGTTAGTGTCATTGTTGTTGGTGTTATTGTTGTTGCTGTTTTTCTTGTTGTTGCTTTTTTTGTTGTTGGTTTTGTTATTATTGTTGTTTTATTTGTTTATTAATGAAATAATCCAGCCATATATACTTTTGGAAATGTATAGAATTAATTTAACTCTCAGACTTTAGTTTAAACCGTATATTTAACAAACTCATTTAGTATTACATTCGTATACATGGGACGAGCAGAGCAAACAGACAAAACAAAAATGTGAGTATGTGTAAGACAAATAAAAACCGTGTGTGAATATTGCGCGCATGACAAGTAAAACAAAATTCAAACCCGACAAATATTTTAACCTTATATCTGTATTTCAACACTCCTCCTCGTTCATATCTCATGCAACACTCAAATAACTTTACATTTTTCTCTCAAAACAACATGTCTGATTCGTGGCAAAGGTTTTGTAAGAATGTCTGCAATCATAACTTCTGTAGGACAGAATTTACAAAAAAATTGTCCCCTTTTAACGTGATCCTTGACAAAATGAAATCTTGTATCGATGTGCTTCGTTCGATTGCTGAACTTTTCTTCTCTCATGATTTTTATACAGCTTTGATTGTCCTCGTATATTAATATTGGATTCCTCATTCCCTCGTGCATGTCTTCCAGTAATCTCCGCAACCAGATCAAATTCTGCCTCTGTTGAAGAGAGTGAAATACGAGTTTGTTTCCTTCACGGCCAACTGATGACTCCTCCGTTCAAGAAGAAAACGTAGCCGCTGTTAGACCTCCTGGTTTCCCTGTCTTCTGCCCACTTTGCGTCTGAATAACCAAGCAACTCCTCCCCGTCGACTCCACCGTTGTCAGTGAGTTTAAGTTTCAGTTCCGATGTTCCCTTGAGGTATCTAACGACTCTTTTGAGCTGTTCCCAATCTTCTTGACTTGGACTTGAAGTCTTTTGAGCTAAAATATTAACACTTGCTGTTATGTCTCGCCTCGTGTTGATGGAAATATACAAAAGACATCCGAGTAAATTCTGATAATCCCCGTTGCTAACCAATTTTTGTGATGTTTCTGAGGGTGATTAATAATATCCTATTTCCATCGGAGTTTTCGCTTCTTTTGTCTCCTCGAGTCCAAACATCTTTGTGACTTGATCAATGTATTCTGATTGGCGCAATTCGAAGTTTCCCTGTTCGTCCCTGGTAACCTCAATTCCAAGGTAATGTTTTATTTCTCCGAGATCCATGATCTCGAATTTTGAAGCAAGCAGTTTTCTTATTGCTTCAACTTGGTCTCTCGTTTTGCAAACAACCAAAATATCATCCACGTAAATCAAAACGTAGCACCAGTCTTTTCCAATCTTCTTCGTGTACAGACATGGATCTGCCTTTCCCTGCTTGAATCCTCCGTCGATCAAGGCTACGTTCACCTTTTCGTACCAAGTCCTCGCTGCTTGTTTAAGTCCATAAATGCTTTTCTTCAATAAACAAACTTTTACCTGATCGTCAAAGTTGAATCCTGGCGGTTGTTTCATGTAAATGACCTCCTCCAGCGACCCATTAAGAAACGCAGTTTTTGCATCAAGATGATGAACCTTCATTTTTCGTCTTCCTGCAACTGATAACAGAGTTCTAAACGTCGATTGACAATCAACTGGAGCAAAAACTTCGCTAAAGTCCACTATAGTCTGGCCTTATATCGCCGTACTACTCCTTTTTCATCCTTTTTGACCTTGAATACCCGTTTACATCCAATTGCTTCTCTTTTCTCAGGTAGATCTTTCAGTTCCCACGTGCTGTTCTTCTTGAGTGACTCCAACTCCTCCTGCATGGCGATTATCCATTTATTTCTGTCTTTGCTTGAGATGGCTTCCTCATAATCTTTGGGCTCCTCAATCGTCAAGTTCATTTCTTCAATCAATTTTGTAGACCTAGAGAAGATCCTTTGAGGGATCTGTATATGCTGAATTTGAACGTCCTCTTCCTCTATTTTCTCTTCTTCTATTTCATTGTCTGGAATGTTCTCATCCTAATTCTGTGATTGGAAATCAATTTCGAATTCTGTGAATAATCCGACCTCTCCTGGAAATGTCACATCACGACTAATTTCCACCTTCCGTGTTACTGGATTGTAGCATCGAACCGCCTTTGACCGATTGTCGTATCCAAGAAATGATCTAGTTTTCTTCTCTTTTCTTTTGGAATGTGTACAAAGCATTTGCTTCCAAAAGAATGCATGTTTTCGAATAAAGCTTTCCCGCCGCTCCACTGCTCGTATGGAATTTCTCCTGTTGACTTTGTGATAACTCGATTGTGGATGAAAACTACTGTTGATACTGCTTCTCCCAACAAAGAATTTGGAAGTCCAGAATCGATCAACATACAACGTGCCATTTCCATGATTGAGCGATTTTTTCTCTCTGCAACTCCATTTTGTTTAGGTGAATACGACGCTGTCAGTTGTGCTGTGATTCCGTCTGCGTTGAGATACTCCCTGAACCGCTTTCCGGTGTATTCTCCTCCTCGATCCGAACGTAGGATTTTTGGCTTTTTTCCAAACGTGGTTTTTGTCATTTCAACAAATTCCCTGAATGACTCCTCAACTTCACTCTTATGAGCCAACAATTTCACAACTGCGAAACGAGAAAAATCATCCGTGAATGTGACGATGTAACGTTTACCACCCATTGTTTCTGTTTGCATAGGTCCGCAAACATCCGTATGAACAAGATCCAAAACAGATTTTCTCCTATTCGAAGGTTCCTTAGGAAAAGGTTTTCTCGTCATTTTTCCTTTGATACATGTTTCGCAGAGCTTCTTGATGCCGCATTCCTTAATCCTGATTCCGCCAACAACTTCTTTTGCTGCAATCTTTCTAATTGCTGCGGGATCTCGATGACCGAAACGCCTGTACCAACTGTGAATGCAATTTTCATTATGCTCCAAACTCAAAATATTGACTCTCTCTGGTGTACGCAACTGGTATAAATTATTTCTGCGATTGACCACAGCAACATGCTCATTATTTTTATCAATTTCACAAAGGTTGTCTTTAAATATTATTTCAAACTCATTTTCTGCCAGTTTTCCTATTGACAAAACATTCCCAACCAGCTCTGGTGCGTATAATACTTCCTTCGCTGCTGCTTCTTGGACTTTGCCAGCCCGATTCAGAAACTGAACTTTTCCGCTTCCAATGCCGATCACATCGACTTTTTCGCCGTTTCCAACTTCAATATTTGTCTTGTAAGTTTCATCCAGGGAATTGAAGAATTCTCTGCTGTTGGTCACGTGCCTTGTTGCACCTGAATCAAGCAACCAACCATCCCTGACCTTTCCGTTAACTGAAAAAACAAAATCAATATTGTCTGAATTAACTGAATTCACTTTATCTTTCGATCCTTGTGCTTGTTTCTTGGCCAGCCATTTCCTGTATTCAGCACAATCCCTTTTTATATGATTTGGCTTCTTGCAGAAAAAACAATGCATTTTAGTTGGATATTTACCTTTTTCGGTGACTTTCAGTAACGTCTCAGAGCTGGAACTTTCTCCCGCTATTTCGGTGACTTTCAGTAACGTCT
>OY282605.1:80635522-80640522 GCA_958298945.1 Atherix ibis | reverse complement strand
CCTTTGTTGTTGCTGTTATTGTTGTTATAGTTGTTTTTGTTGCTGTTGTCGTTGTTGTTGTTTTCTTTTGTTGTTATTTTCGGTGTTGTTTTTGTTGTTGTTTTTATTGGTGTTTTTGTTTTTGTTTTTTTTATTATTGTTATTGTTGTTGTTGTGGTTGCTGTTATTATTTTTGTTGTTTTCGCTATTGTTGTTTTTGTCGTATGTACCAAGTGTATAAGCTTAAATCCGCTGTTTTGTGATAGATGGCTTGAGTGAGCGTATTCAGCTATCATGGGCACGCCACGCTTTTTTTTATGAGTTTGACATCTGTCAACTTTAATCAGTGCACATTGTCAGCAATTTCGTACAACAACATACATTTTTCCTTTTGTAATCATGTCTAGTTTTGTGCCACAAAAAGAGCATATGCGGGAAGCTCTGCTTTTCTGCTTCAACTTGAAGAAATCGGCTGCCGAATCGCATCGAATGCTTATGGCGGCCTATGGTGACTTTGCTTTATCGGAAATAGGGTGCCGAGATTGGTTTCGTCGGTTCAAAGACGGCAATTTTGACTTGTGGGAAAGGGAGCGTGCAAATCAGCCCAGGAAGGTTGAGGACCATCAATTGCAGGCTCTTTTGGACGAAGACGATACCCAATCGTAATTGGGTGTTACTCAACCAGCCATTTCCATCCGTCTGCGAGACATGGGGAAGATTGAAAGATCGGAAAATAGGTGCCGCAGGAATTGAACAATAGGAAGATGGAGCGACGCCAAAACACATGCGAAATCTTGCTCGCCAAACAAAAAAGAAAGTCGTTCCTGCATCGGATTGTGACAGGTGATGAAAAGTGGATATATTTCGAGAATCCTAAACGCAAGAAATCGTGGGTTGAATCCGGCCAACCATCAACATCTTCCCCAAGACCAAATCGCTTCGGACGAAAAAAGATGCTGTGCATTTGGTGGGATCAGGAGGGTATCCTGGTGAAACTGTCAATGCCCACCCCCCACCACCAACAACTGATCAAGTTGCACCGTGCTCTGCGTGAAAAGAGGACGGATTATCGACAAAGATATGACAAGCTGATTTTCCTCCACGCCAACGGACCATCGCATACGTCAAAAATGGTCCGAAACTATTTGGAGACACTCAACTGGGAGGTGCTACCCCACTACGCTTATTCACCAGACCTGGCCCCTTCCGACTCCCACCTGTTTTCGTCGATGCGCCACTCGCTCGCGGAGCAGTACTTCGATTCTTACAAAGACTTCCGAAAATGGCTTGATGAGTGGTTTGCCTCGAAAGAGAAGGAATTTTTTTGGCGTGCTATCCACAAATTGCCCGAGAGATGGGAAAAAGGGGTACCTAGCGAGGGCAAATACTTTGAATAAATTTGTTTTTGTTTTCTATGAAAACAACATGTGTTTTCTTGAGTATAAAACAGCGTATTTAAGCTTAAGCACCTAATAATGTTGTTGTTTTTGTTCTCGTTGTTTTCGTTGTTGTTGTGGTTGTTTTTTTTGTTATTATATATTATTATTGTTGTTGTTGTTGTTGTGGTTGTTATTCTCGTTGTTTTTGTTGTTGTTGTTTTTCTTGTTGTTGTTGTTTATTGTTGTTGTTGA
Source organism: Atherix ibis (assembly GCA_958298945.1). Classification (NCBI taxonomy): domain Eukaryota; kingdom Metazoa; phylum Arthropoda; class Insecta; order Diptera; family Athericidae; genus Atherix; species Atherix ibis. Next base: position 80,638,912 of record OY282605.1, on the reverse strand, counting down.
TGTTATAATTGTTATTGATGTTCTTGTTTTTCATGTTGTTGTTTTTGTTGTTGTTGTTGTTGTTGTTGTTCTCGTCATTGTTATTATTGTTGTTGTTGTTTTTCTTGTTGTTGTTGTTTATTGTTGTTGTTGATGTTATAATTGTTATTGATGTTCTTGTTTTTCATGTTGTTGTTTTTGTTGTTGTTGTTGTTGTTGTTGTTCTCGTCATTGTTATTATTGTTGTTGTTGTTATCTCGTTGTTGTTGTTGTTGGTGGTGTTGTCATTCCTGTTCTTTTTAATGTTGCTGTTTTTTTGTTGTTGTTATTGTTTTCGTTTTTTGTTGTTGTTCTCATTGTCGATGATGTAATTGTAATTATTGGTGTTGTTGTTGTTGTTATTATCGTTGTGTTGTGGTTTTTGTTATTGGTGTTGTTGCGGTTGTTATTATCGTTGTGTTCTTGTTTTATTTGTTGTTGTTGCTGTTGTTATAGTTGTTATTGTTGTTGTTGTTGTCGTTATTATTGTTGATGTTGTTATTGTCGATTTTATTATTGTTTTCGATGCTGTTGTTTTATTGTTATTCTTGTTCTTCCTGTTAGTATTGCTGTTGTTGTTATTGTTGATGTTATTTTTGTTATTGTTTTTGTTGTTGGTTGTGTTGTTGATGTTGTTATTGTCCTTGTTGGTTTTGTTGTTATTGTTGTTGATGTCGTTGTTGCTTTAATTGGTGTTGTTGATATTGGTGTTGCTGTTGCTGTTGCTGTTTTTCCTGTTATTGTTAGTGTTGTTCTTGTTGTTGTTTTTTGTTGTTTTTTTATTGATGTTATTTCTGTTGTTGCTATAGATATTATTGATTTTTTTATTGTTGTTGTTGCTGTTGTTTTTGTGGTTGTGAGTGTAATTATAATTATTCCTGCTGTTGTTGTTGCTGTTGTTGGTTTTGTTGACATTGTTGTAATTGTTTTTATTGTTGTAGTTGTTGTTGTTATTTTACTGTTGTTGTTATTGTTGTTATTATGGCTTTTTGTTGAAATTTGTTGAGCGCACTCATTGCGGTTAGTATGTGTGCGCTACGCTCGACTCGGCCAGTGAGCTCAAATGTAAGAGTATCTTTCACTTTCAGCAGCTGGACAATAAACACGCTGATCTTATTGATATTAACTTTTGTATCAAAGTACCGGCATTATTTATTTCACTTATATTCGTCTACAACAATCTATACGGTAGTCGATTATACTCAACAGGTTATGGGCCCAGACCATGACAAGTGTATAACAAAATAATTCGAATTGAAAGTGTTTTTCGGTAATTCGTAAAAGTGCCGGGCGGTGCAGTACACAAAAAGAGGGTTGTGTTGGTGCGGTAAATTCAGAAAACGAATTTGATTCAGAAAACGAATTTGTGCGTTTTGGGAAAAACATTCTGGAACAAAAAACGTGTGGTTTTGGCAAGTACGGTCGATCGAATGTGAGTGGACTGAGAAACAGTGAAGACAAAATTTTTTCAGAAAAGAAGAGTTTCTCGTCTAGACAGAACAATAAAAATAGGGACAAGGGTGGCAACGCCATGCCAAAAGGTGATTGTTTTCTGTGCGGTGGAAGCGTGATTGTCCAAGAAACAAGAAGAACAATTCGAACGACAAGAAGAAACAGGACAGTGCGCCAAGCGATGCATGTGTATGTCATAGCTCAATTCCGACTGGAGACAAAAACACTTGGCTGTTGGACTCGGGAGCTAGTGATCATATGTGTCATCGACGTGAATGGTACGAATACTTTGTGGACGCATCGTCACACATAACGGTTGGAAATGGCGGGATGATTATGGCTCGAGGAAAGGGCGACATCAATATTCTTGCATTTAATGGCGACAATGGATTCGCAGACGCATGGTGAATGTGTTGTATGTGCCGGAAATTCATCTGAATTTATTTTCATCGGGAAAGGCCTTGGATCGAGGCTATCAATTGCAATCGAATTGAAAGCACTGCGAATTGCTGAAAGATAGAAACTTTTTTGCAGTGCGAGTTCGACGCAAAAGGCTTTTTCAAATGCTATTCAAAGTTGGGAAATCATCGCAGGTCGATGGGGCGACTGCAAATGTGGCAATCAAGAAAATGTCGCTTCAAGCATGGCATGAGCGATTGGGACATCAAAACGTCACACATGTGAGGAAATTTCTGCGGAGCAATGAGATTGATTTTGTGGACGAAGAGTTTGCGTGAGAAGCGTGTGTCTATGGGAAGCATTATCGTGGCAGCCATTAAAGTCGTGAGGAAAAATCAAGGAAATGCGGCGAAATTATTCATGCGGACGTTTGTGGGCCAATGCAAACAAATTCAATTGGCGGTTCCAGATATTTTTTGCTTCTTAAGGACTATTTTCACATTTTCGTTTTGTGTATAAGTAGCAGCAACGGTCAAGATGATGGTGATGGGAATGCAGCGAGAAAATGGACATAAAGTGCGTAGTTTTCGGTCAGATAACGGGACAGAATTCGTCAATACGGAATTGGAAAAGTTTTTTCAATTAAATGGGCATTGAACATCAGCGAACTAAGCCGTACACGCCGGAGCAGAATGGTTGTGTGGAGCGTGACAATCGTACAATTGTGGAGTCAGCGCGAACGATGATACATTCAAAGCAAATGGCCTACAAATTCTGGGTGGAGGCTGTAAATTTGGCAGTTTTTGGGGGAGCTTTTTTTTTCATTTTATTATTGACGTGTATTTTGGCATTTTTTGAATTAGGGTAACTGGTAACTAAAAGTGGGAGTGTTGAAATTCGTTGAGCGCACTCATTTCGGTTTAGTTCCAGTTTGACACTTTGCGTGTCATTTGCATTAGTATGTGTGCGCCACGCTCGACTCGGCGAGTGCGCTCAAATGTAAGAGTCTCTGTCACTTTCAGCGGCCGAACAATAAACACGCTGATCTCATTGATATTAAGTTTTGTGTCAAAGTACCGGTATTATTTATTTCACTTATTCCACAGTCGAATTGGTCTGCAACAATCTATACGGCAGTCGATTATACTCAACACTTTTATTGATGTTGTTTTTGTTTTTGTTGTTGCTGCTGCTATTGTTTTTATTGTTGTTGTTGTAGATATTGGTGTTTCTATTGTTGTTCTTGTTATTGTTATTATTATTATTATTATTGTTGTTGTTGTCGTTGTTGTTGTTATTATTGTTTTTTTTTTTTTATTGTTGTTGATGTTGTTATTGTTGTTGTTTTTTTTGTTTTTAATGATGTTGTTGTTGTTGTTCTTGTTCTCGCTGTTCTTATCGTTACTGATATTCTTATTACTGGTTTTGTTGTTGTCACTGTTGCTTTTGATGTTGTTGAAAATGCTTTTGTTTAGTTGTTATTCTTATTCTTCTCTTAGTATTGCTATTGTTGTTGTTATT
>OY282605.1:80626793-80635322 GCA_958298945.1 Atherix ibis | reverse complement strand
AACAACAACATTAACAACAACAACAACATTAACAACAACAACAACATTAACAACAACAACAACATTAACAACAACAACAACATTAACAACAACAACAACATTAACAACAACAACAACATTAACAACAACAACAACATTAACAACAACAACAACATTAACAACAACAACAACATTAACAACAACAACAACATTAACAACAACAACAACATTAACAACAACAACAACATTAACAACAACAACAACATTAACAACAACAACAACATTAACAACAACAACAACATTAACAACAACAACAACATTAACAACAACAACAACATTAACAACAACAACAACATTAACAACAACAACAACATTAACAACAACAACAACATTAACAACAACAACAACATTAACAACAACAACAACATTAACAACAACAACAACATTAACAACAACAACAACATTAACAACAACAACAACATTAACAACAACAACAACATTAACAACAACAACAACATTAACAACAACAACAACATTAACAACAACAACAACATTAACAACAACAACAACATTAACAACAACAACAACATTAACAACAACAACAACATTAACAACAACAACAACATTAACAACAACAACAACATTAACAACAACAACAACATTAACAACAACAACAACATTAACAACAACAACAAAATTAACAACAACAACAACATTAACAACAACAACAACATTAACAACAACAACAACATTAACAACAACAACAACATTAACAACAACAACAACATTAACAACAACAACAACATTAACAACAACAACAACATTAACAACAACAACAACATTAACAACAACAACAACATTAACAACAACAACAACATTAACAACAACAACAACATTAACAACAACAACAACATTAACAACAACAACAACATTAACAACAACAACAACATTAACAACAACAACAACATTAACAACAACAACAACATTAACAACAACAACAACATTAACAACAACAACAACATTAACAACAACAACAACATTAACAACAACAACAACATTAACAACAACAACAACATTAACAACAACAACAACATTAACAACAACAACAACATTAACAACAACAACAACATTAACAACAACAACAACATTAACAACAACAACAACATTAACAACAACAACAACATTAACAACAACAACAACATTAACAACAACAACATTAACAACAACAACATTAACAACAACAACATTAACAACAACAACATTAACAACAACAACATTAAGAACAACAACATTAACAACAACAACATTAACAACAACAACATTAACAACAACAACATTAACAACAACAACATTAACAACAACAACATTAACAACAACAACAACATTAACAACAACAACAACATTAACAACAACAACAACATTAACAACAACAACAACATTAACAACAACAACAACATTAACAACAACAACAACATTAACAACAACAACAACATTAACAACAACAACAACATTAACAACAACAACAACATTAACAACAACAACAACATTAACAACAACAACAACATTAACAACAACAACAACATTAACGACAACAACAACATTAACAACAACAACAACATTAACAACAACAACAACATTAACAACAACAACAACATTAACAACAACAACAACATTAACAACAACAACAACATTAACAACAACAACAACATTAACAACAACAACAACATTAACAACAACAACAACATTAACAACAACAACAACATTAACAACAACAACAACATTAACAACAACAACAACATTAACAACAACAATAACATTAACAACAATAACAACATTAACAACAACAACAACATTAACAACAACAACAACATTAACAACAACAACAACATTAACAACAACAACAACATTAACAACAACAACAACATTAACAACAACAACAACATTAACAACAACAACAACATTAACAACAACAACAACATTAACAACAACAACAACATTAACAACAACAACAACATTAACAACAACAACAACATTAACAACAACAACAACATTAACAACAACAACAACATTAACAACAACAACAACATTAACAACAACAACAACATTAACAACAACAACAACATTAACAACAACATTAACAACAACAACAACATTAACAACAACAACAACATTAACAACAACAACAACATTAACAACAACAACAACATTAACAACAACAACAACATTAACAACAACAACAACATTAACAATAACAACAACATTAACAACAACAACAACATTAACAACAACAACAACATTAACAACAACAACAACATTAACAACAACAACAACATTAACAACAACAACAACATTAACAACAACAACAACATTAACAACAACAACAACATTAACAACAAAACAAACAACAAACAAACAACAAACAAACAAACAAACAATCAAACAAACAACAAACAAACAAACAACAAACAAACAAACGACAAACAAACAAAACAAACAAACAAAACAAACAAACAAACAACAACACAAAAGGAACATACAACCAACAAACAACAAACAAAAAACAACAAATAACGAACAACAAACAAACATCTAGCAAACAACAAACAAACAACAAACAAACAAACAACAAACAACAAACAAACAATAAACAAACAAACAACAAATACAAACAACAAACAAACGAACAACAAACAAATAAACAAACAACAAACACAAACAACAAACAAATAAACAACAAACAACAAAAAACAAACAACAAACAACAAACATTAAACAAACAACAAACATTAAACAAACAACAAGCAACAAACAAACAACAAACAAACAAACAACAAATACAAACAACAAACAAACGAACAACAAACAAATAAACAAACAACAAACACAAACAACAAACAAATAAACAACAAACAACAAAAAACAAACAACAAACAACAAACATTAAACAAACAACAAACATTTAACAAACAACAACAACAAACAAACAACAACAACAAACAAACAACAACAACAACAACAAACAAACAAACAACAACAAACAAACAACAATAAACAAACTACAACAACAAACAAACAACAACAAACAAACAAACAACAACAACAAACAAACAACAACCAACAAACAAACAACAACAACAAACAAACAACACAACAACAAACAAACAACAACAACAAACAAACAACAACAAACAAACATTAAATAACAAACAACAAACAACAAACAAACGAACAACAAACAAACAAACAAACAGCAAACACAAACAACAAACAAATAAACAACAAACAAACAAACAACAAATAACAAAAAACAAACAACAAACAACAAACATTAAACAAACAACAAACATTAAGCAAACAACAACAACAAACAAACAACAACAAACAAACAACAACAACAAACAACAACAACAAACAAACAACAACAAACAAACAACAACAGCAAACAAACAACAACAACAAACAAACAACAACAACAAACAAACAACAACAAACCAACTACAACAACAAACAAACAAACAACAACAACAAACAAACAACAACAGTTAACGAACAAAAACAACAAACAACAACAAACAAACAAACAACAAACAAATAAACAAACAAACAACAAACAAACAAACAACAAACAAATAAACAACAAACAAACAAGCAACAAACAAACAAGCAACAAACAAACAAACAACAATAACAGACAACAACAACAAACATACAACAACAAACAAACAACAACAACAAACAAACAGCAATAACAAACAAACAACAACAACAGACATACAACAACAACAAACAAACAACAACAAACACAACAACAAACAAACAGCAACAACAAACAAACAAAAACAACAACAAACAAACAACAATAACAACAACAAATAAACAACAACAACAACAAACTAACAACAATAACAAACAAACAACAACAACAAACAAACAACAAACAACAACAACAACAAACAAACAACAACAACAACAACAAACAACAACAACAGAAAAACAACAACAACAAACAAACAAACAGCAACAACAAACAAACAACAATAACAACAAACAAACAACAACAACAAACAAACAACAACAACAAACAAACAACAACAAACAAACAACAACAACAAACAAACAACAGCAAACAAACAACAAAAACAAACAAACAACAACAAACAAACAACAACAACAAACAAACACTAATAAACAAACAACAAATAACAAAGAACAAACAACAAACAACAACAACAACAGACATACAACAACAACAAACAAACAACAACCAACAAACAAACAAACAGCAACAACAAACAAACAACAATAACAACAAACAAACAACAACAACAAACAAACAACAACAACAAACAAACAACAACAAACAAACAACAACAACAAACAAACAACAGCAAACAAACAACAAAAACAAACAAACAACAACAAACAAACAACAACAACAACAACAACAAACAAACAACAACAAACAAACAACAACAACAAACAAACAACAACAAACAAACAAACAAACAAACAACAAACAAATAAACAACAAACAAACAAACGACAAACAAACAAACAAACAACAAACAAATGAACAACAAACAAACAAACAAACAAACAAACAAACAAACAACTAACTAACAAACAAACAACAAACAAACAAACAAACAAACAAACAACAAAACAAACAACAAACAAACAACAAACAAACAAACAAACAAACAAACAAACAAACAACAAACAAACAAACAACAAACAAACAAACAAACAACAAACAAACAAAACAAACAAACAAAACAAACAAACAAACAACAAACAAACAACAACACAAAAAGAACATACAAACAACAAACAACAAACAAAAAACAACAAATAACGAACAACAAACAAACAACAAACAAACAATAAACAAACAACAAACAAACAACAACCAAACAACAAACAACAAACGAAAACCACAAACAACAAACAAACAACAAACATCAAACAGCAAACAAACAACAAACAACAAGCAATAAACAAACAACAAACAAACAAACAACAAATACAAACAACAAACAAACGAACAACAAACAAATAAACAAACAACAAACACAAACAACAAACAAATAAACAACAAACAACAAAAAACAAACAACAAACAAACAAACGACAACAGTTAACGAACAAAAACAACAAACAACAACAAACAAACAAACAACAAACAAATAAACAAACAAACAACAAACAAACAAACAACAAACAAATAAACAACAAACAAACAAGCAACAAACAAACAAGCAACAAACAAACAAACAACAATAACAGACAACAACAACAAACATACAACAACAAACAAACAACAACAACAAACAAACAGCAATAACAAACAAACAACAACAACAGACATACAACAACAACAAACAAACAACAACAAACACAACAACAAACAAACAGCAACAACAAACAAACAAAAACAACAACAAACAAACAACAATAACAACAACAAATAAACAACAACAACAACAAACTAACAACAATAACAAACAAACAACAACAACAAACAAACAACAAACAACAACAACAACAAACAAACAACAACAACAACAACAAACAACAACAACAAACAAACAACAACAACAAACAAACAAACAGCAACAACAAACAAACAACAATAACAACAAACAAACAACAACAACAAACAAACAACAACAACAAACAAACAACAACAAACAAACAACAACAACAAACAAACAACAGCAAACAAACAACAAAAACAAACAAACAACAACAAACAAACAACAACAACAAACAAACACTAATAAACAAACAACAACAAATAACAAAGAACAAACAACAAACAACAACAACAACAGACATACAACAACAACAAACAAACAACAACCAACAAACAAACAAACAGCAACAACAAACAAACAACAATAACAACAAACAAACAACAACAACAAACAAACAACAACAACAAACAAACAACAACAAACAAACAACAACAACAAACAAACAACAGCAAACAAACAACAAAAACAAACAAACAACAACAAACAAACAACAACAACAACAACAACAAACAAACAACAACAAACAAACAACAACAACAAACAAACAACAACAAACAAACAAACAAACAAACAACAAACAAATAAACAACAAACAAACAAACGACAAACAAACAAACAAACAACAAACAAATGAACAACAAACAAACAAACAAACAAACACACAAACAAACAACTAACTAACAAACAAACAACAAACAAACAAACAAACAAACAACAAAACAAACAACAAACAAACAACAAACAAACAAACAAACAAACAAACAAACAAACAACAAACAAACAAACAACAAACAAACAAACAAACAACAAACAAACAAACAACAAACAAACAAAACAAACAAACAAAACAAACAAACAAACAACAAACAAACAACAACACAAAAAGAACATACAAACAACAAACAACAAACAAAAAACAACAAATAACGAACAACAAACAAACAACAAACAAACAATAAACAAACAACAAACAAACAACAACCAAACAACAAACAACAAACGAAAACCACAAACAACAAACAAACAACAAACATCAAACAGCAAACAAACAACAAACAACAAGCAATAAACAAACAACAAACAAACAAACAACAAATACAAACAACAAACAAACGAACAACAAACAAATAAACAAACAACAAACACAAACAACAAACAAATAAACAACAAACAACAAAAAACAAACAACAAACAACAAACATTAAACAAACAACAAACATTAAACAAACAACAACAACAAACAAACAACAACAACAAACAAACAACAACAACAACAAACAAACAAACGACAACAGTTAACGAACAAAAACAACAAACAACAACAAACAAACAAACAACAAACAAATAAACAAACAAACAACAAACAAACAAACAACAAACAAATAAACAACAAACAAACAAGCAACAAACAAACAAGCAACAAACAAACAAACAACAATAACAGACAACAACAACAAACATACAACAACAAACAAACAACAACAACAAACAAACAGCAATAACAAACAAACAACAACAACAGACATACAACAACAACAAACAAACAACAACAAACACAACAACAAACAAACAAAAACAACAACAAACAAACAACAACAACAACAACAAATAAACAACAACAACAACAAACTAACAACAATAACAAACAAACAACAACAACAAACAAACAACAAACAACAACAACAACAAACAAACAACAACAACAAACAAAGAACAACAACAAACAAACAAACAACAACAACAAACAAACAACAACAACAAACAAACAACAGCAAACAAACAACAGCAAACAAACAACAACAACAAACAAACAACAACAAACAAACAACAACAAACAACCAACAACAAACAAACAAACAAACAACAACAACAAACAAACAACAACCAAACAAACAACAAGCAACAAACAAACAACAACAACAACAAACAAACACTAATAAACAAACAACAACAAACAACAAAGAACAAACAACAAACAACAACAACAACAGACATACAACAACAACAAACAAACAACAACCAACAAACAAACAAACAGCAACAACAAACAAACAACAACAACAACAAACAAACAACAACAACAAACAAACAACAACAACAAACAAACAACAACAAACAAACAAACAACAACAACAAACAAACAACAGCAAACAAACAACAACAACAAACAAACAACAACAAACAAACAACAACAACAACAACAAACAAACAACAACAAACAAACAACAACAAACAAACAACAACAAACAAACAACAACAACAAACAAACAACAACAAACAAACAAACAAACAACAAACAAATAAACAACAAACAAACAAACGACAAACAAACAAACAAACAACAAACAAATGAACAACAAACAAACAAACAAACAAACAAACAAACAAAACAAACAAACAAAACAAACAAACAAACAACAAACAAACAACAACACAAAAAGAACATACAAACAACAAACAACAAACAAAAAACAACAAATAACGAACAACAAACAAACAACAAACAAACAATAAACAAACAACAAACAAACAACAAACAAACAACAAACAACAAACGAAAACCACAAACAACAAACAAACAACAAACATCAAACAGCAAACAAACAACAAACAACAAGCAACAAACAAACAACAAACAAACAAACAAACACAACAAACAAACAAACAAACAACAACAACAACAAACAAACAACAACCAATAAACAAACAACAACAACAAACAAACAACAACAACAAACAAACAACAACAACAAACAAACAACAACAAACAACAAACAACAAACAAACGAACAACAAACAAACAAACAAACAGCAAACACAAACAACAAACAAATAAACAACAAACAAACAAGCAACAAACAAACAAGCAATAAACAAACAAACAACAATAACAGACAACAACAACAAACATACAACAACAAACAAACAACAACTACAAACAAACAGCAACAACAAACAAACAACAACAACAGACATACAACAACAACAAACAAACAACAACAAACACAACAAT
>OY282605.1:80609293-80611793 GCA_958298945.1 Atherix ibis | reverse complement strand
ACAACAAACAAACAACAACAACAAACAAAAAACGACAACAAACAACAACAGCAACAAACAAACAAACAACAACAAACAAACAACAACAACAAACAAACAGCAACAATAAACAAACAACAACAACAAACAAACAACAACAAACAAACAACAACAACAAACAAACAACAACAAACAAACAAACAAACAACAAACAAATAAACAACAAACAAACAAACAAACAAACAACAAACAAATGAACAACAAACAAACAAACAAACAAACAAACAAACAAACAAACAAACAACTAACTAACAAACAAACAACAAACAAACAAACAAACAAACAAACAAACAACAAACAAACAACAAACAAACAACAAACAAACAAACAAACAAACAATCAAACAAACAACAAACAAACAAACAACAAACAAACAAACAAACAACAAACAAACAAAACAAACAAACAAAACAAACAAACAAACAACAACACAAAAAGAACATACAAACAACAAACAACAAACAAAAAACAACAAATAACGAACAACAAACAAACAACAAACAAACATCTAGCAAACAACAAACAAACAACAAGCAAACAAACAACAAACAAATAAACAACAAACAAACAATCAACAAACAAACAAGCAACAAACAAACAAACAACAATAACAGACAACAACAACGAACATACAACAACAAAGAAACAACAACAACAAACAAACAGCAACAACAAACAAACAACAACAACAGACATACAACAACAACAAACAAACAACAACAAACACAACAATAAAGAAACAGTAACAACAAACAAACAAAAAAATAAACAACAACAACAAACTAACAACAATAACAAACAAACAACAACAACAAACAAACAACAACAACAAACAACAACAACAACAAACAAACAACAACAACAAACAAACAACAACAACAAACAAACAACAACAACAAACAAACAAACAACAACAACAAACAAACAACAACAACAAACAAACAGCAACAACAAACAAACAACAACAACAGACAAACAACAACAACAGACATACAACAACAACAAACAAACAACAACAACAAACAAACAGCAACAACAAACAAACAACAACAACAACAAACAAACAACAGCAACAACAAATAAACAACAACAACAACAACAACAAACAAACAACAACAACAAACAAAAAACGACAACAAACAACAACAGCAACAAATAAACAAACAACAACAAACAAACAACAACAACAAACAAACAGCAACAATAAACAAACAACAACAACATACATACAACAACAACAAACAAACAACAACAACAAACAAACAACAACAATAACAAACAAACAACAACAGCAAACAAACAACAACAACAAACAAACAACAACAAACAAACTACAACAACAAACAAACAACAACAAACAAACAAACAACAGCAACAAACAAACAACAGCAACAACAAATAAACAACAACAACAACAACAAAAAACAAACAACAAACAACAAACATTAAACAAACAACAAATATTAAACAAACAACAACAACAAACAAACAACAACAACAAACAAACAACAACAACAACAACAAACAAACAAACAACAACAACAAACAAACAACAATAAACAAACTACAACAACAAACAAACAACAACACAAACAAACAACAACAACAAACAAACAACAACAAACAAACAACAACAACAAACAAACAAACAACAACAACAAACAAACAAACAACAACAACAAACAAACAACAACAACAAACAAACAGCAACAACAAACAAACAACAACAACAGACAAACAACAACAACAAACAAACAACAACAACAAACAAACAGCAACAACAAACAAACAACAACAACAACAAACAAACAACAGCAACAACTAATAAACAACAACAACAACAACAACAAACAAACAACAACAACAAACAAAAAACGACAACAAACAACAACAGCAACAAACAAACAAACAACAAAAAACAAACAACAACAACAAACAAACAGCAACAATAAACAAACAACAACAATATACATACAACAACAACAAACAAACAACAACAACAAACAAACAACAACAACAAACAAACAACAACAACAGCAAACAAACAACAACAGCAAACAAACAACAACAACAAACAAACAACAACAAACAAACTACAACAACAAACAAACAACAACAAACAAACAAACAACAGCAACAAACAAACAACAACCAACAAACAAACAACAACAACAAACAAACAACAACAATAAACAAACAACAACAAACAAACAAACAACAAACAAATAAACAAACAAACAAACAAACAAACAACAAACAAATAAACAAACAAACAACAAACAAACAAACAAACAAACAAACAAATAAACAACAAACAAACAAGCAACAAACAAACAAACAACAATAACAGACAACAACAACAAACATACAACAACAAACATACAACAACAAACAAACAACAACAACAAACAAACAGCAACAACAAACAAACAACAACAACAGACATACAACAACAACAAAC
>OY282605.1:80594293-80599293 GCA_958298945.1 Atherix ibis | reverse complement strand
CAACAAACAAACAACAACAAACAAACAAACAACAGCAACAAACAAACAACAGCAACAACAAATAAACAACAACAACAACAACAAAAAACAAACAACAAACAACAAACATTAAACAAACAACAAATATTAAACAAACAACAACAACAAACAAACAACAACAACAAACAAACAACAACAACAACAACAAACAAACAAACAACAACAACAAACAAACAACAATAAACAAACTACAACAACAAACAAACAACAACACAAACAAACAACAACAACAAACAAACAACAACCAACAAACAAACAACAACAACAAACAAACAACACAACAACAAACAAACAACAACAACAAACAAACAACAACAAACAAACATTAAATAACAAACAACAAACAACAAACAAACGAACAACAAACAAACAAACAAACAGCAAACACAAACAACAAACAAATAAACAACAAACAAACAAACAACAAATAACAAAAAAACAAACAACAAACAACAAACATTAAACAAACAACAAACATTAAACAAACAACAACAACAAACAAACAACAACAAACAAACAACAACAACAAACAACAACAACAAACAAAAAACAACAAACAAACAACAACAGCAAACAAACAACAACAACAAACAAACAACAACAAACCAACTACAACAACAAACAAACAAACAACAACAACAAACAAACAACAACAGTTAACGAACAAAAACAACAAACAACAACAAACAAACAAACAACAACAAATAAACAAACAAACAACAAACAAACAAACAACAAACAAATAAACAACAAACAAACAAGCAACAAACAAACAAGCAACAAACAAACAAACAACAATAACAGACAACAACAACAAACATACAACAACAAACAAACAACAACAACAAACAAACAGCAATAACAAACAAACAACAACAACAGACATACAACAACAACAAACAAACAACAACAAACACAACAACAAACAAACAGCAACAACAAACAAACAAAAACAACAACAAACAAACAACAACAACAACAACAAATAAACAACAACAACAACAAACTAACAACAATAACAAACAAACAACAACAACAAACAAACAACAAACAACAACAACAACAAACAAACAACAACAACAAACAACAACAACAACAAACAAACAACAACAACAAACAAACAAACAACAACAACAAACAAACAAACAACAACAACAAACAAACAACAACAACAAACAAACAACAGCAAACAAACAACAGCAAACAAACAACAACAACAAACAAACAACAACAAACAAACAACAACAAACAACCAACAACAAACAAACAAACAAACAAACAACAACAACAAACAAACAACAACAAACAAACAACAAGCAACAAACAAACAACAACAACAAACAAACAACAACAACAAACAAACACTAATAAACAAACAACAACAAATAACAAAGAACAAACAACAAACAACAACAACAACAGACATACAACAACAACAAACAAACAACAACCAACAAACAAACAAACAGCAACAACAAACAAACAACAATAACAACAAACAAACAACAACAACAAACAAACAACAACAACAAACAAACAACAACAAACAAACAACAACACAACAACAAACAAACAACAACAACAAACAAACAACAACAAACAAACATTAAATAACAAACAACAAACAACAAACAAACGAACAACAAACAAACAAACAAACAGCAAACACAAACAACAAACAAATAAACAACAAACAAACAAACAACAAATAACAAAAAAACAAACAACAAACAACAAACATTAAACAAACAACAAACATTAAACAAACAACAACAACAAACAAACAACAACAAACAAACAACAACAACAAACAACAACAACAAACAAAAAACAACAAACAAACAACAACAGCAAACAAACAACAACAACAAACAAACAACAACAAACCAACTACAACAACAAACAAACAAACAACAACAACAAACAAACAACAACAGTTAACGAACAAAAACAACAAACAACAACAAACAAACAAACAACAACAAATAAACAAACAAACAACAAACAAACAAACAACAAACAAATAAACAACAAACAAACAAGCAACAAACAAACAAGCAACAAACAAACAAACAACAATAACAGACAACAACAACAAACATACAACAACAAACAAACAACAACAACAAACAAACAGCAATAACAAACAAACAACAACAACAGACATACAACAACAACAAACAAACAACAACAAACACAACAACAAACAAACAGCAACAACAAACAAACAAAAACAACAACAAACAAACAACAACAACAACAACAAATAAACAACAACAACAACAAACTAACAACAATAACAAACAAACAACAACAACAAACAAACAACAAACAACAACAACAACAAACAAACAACAACAACAAACAACAACAACAACAAACAAACAACAACAACAAACAAACAAACAACAACAACAAACAAACAAACAACAACAACAAACAAACAACAACAACAAACAAACAACAGCAAACAAACAACAGCAAACAAACAACAACAACAAACAAACAACAACAAACAAACAACAACAAACAACCAACAACAAACAAACAAACAAACAAACAACAACAACAAACAAACAACAACAAACAAACAACAAGCAACAAACAAACAACAACAACAAACAAACAACAACAACAAACAAACACTAATAAACAAACAACAACAAATAACAAAGAACAAACAACAAACAACAACAACAACAGACATACAACAACAACAAACAAACAACAACCAACAAACAAACAAACAGCAACAACAAACAAACAACAATAACAACAAACAAACAACAACAACAAACAAACAACAACAACAAACAAACAACAACAAACAAACAACAACAACAAACAAACAACAGCAAACAAACAACAAAAACAAACAAACAACAACAAACAAACAACAACAACAACAACAAACAAACAACAACAAACAAACAACAACAAACAAACAACAACAACAAACAAACAACAACAAACAAACAAACAAACAACAAACAAATAAACAACAAACAAACAAACGACAAACAAACAAACAAACAACAAACAAATGAACAACAAACAAACAAACTACAACAACAAACAAACAACAACAAACAAACAAACAACAGCAACAAACAAACAACAACCAACAAACAAACAACAACAACAAACAAACAACAACAATAAACAAACAACAACAAACAAACAAACAACAAACAAATAAACAAACAACAAACAAACAAAACAAACAAACAAAACAAACAAACAAACAACAACACAAAAAGAACATACAAACACCAAACAACAAACAAAAAACAACAAATAACGAACAACAAACAAACAACAAACAAACATCTAGCAAACAACAAACAAACAACAAACAAACAAACAACAAACAAATAAACAACAAACAAACAATCAACAAACAAACAAGCAACAAACAAACAAACAACAATAACAGACAACAACAACGAACATACAACAACAAACAAACAACAACAACAAACAAACAGCAACAACAAACAAACAACAACAACAGACATACAACAACAACAAACAAACAACAACAAACACAACAATAAAGAAACAGTAACAACAAACAAACAAAAAAATAAACAACAACAACAAACTAACAACAATAACAAACAAACAACAACAACAAACAAACAACAACAACAAACAACAACAACAACAAACAAACAACAACAACAAACAAACAACAACAACAAACAAACAACAACAACAAACAAACAAACAACAACAACAAACAAACAACAACAACAAACAAACAGCAACAACAAACAAACAACAACAACAGACATACAACAACAACAAACAAACAACAACAACAAACAAACAAACAACAACAACAAACAAACAACAACAACAAACAAACAGCAACAACAAATAAACAACAACAACAACAACAACAAACAAACAACAACAACAAACAAAAAACGACAACAAACAACAACAGCAACAAATAAACAAACAACAACAAACAAACAACAACAACAAACAAACAGCAACAATAAACAAACAACAACAACATACATACAACAACAACAAACAAACAACAACAACAAACAAACAACAACAATAACAAACAAACAACAACAGCAAACAAACAACAACAACAAACAAACAACAACAAACAAACTACAACAACAAACAAACAACAACAAACAAACAAACAACAGCAACAAACAAACAACAGCAACAACAAATAAACAACAACAACAACAACAAAAAACAAACAACAAACAACAAACATTAAACAAACAACAAATATTAAACAAACAACAACAACAAACAAACAACAACAACAAACAAACAACAACAACAACAACAAACAAACAAACAACAACAACAAACAAACAACAATAAACAAACTACAACAACAAACAAACAACAACACAAACAAACAACAACAACAAACAAACAACAACCAACAAACAAACAACAACAACAAACAAACAACACAACAACAAACAAACAACAACAACAAACAAACAACAACAAACAAACATTAAATAACAAAGAACAAACAACAAACAAACGAACAACAAACAAACAAACAAACAGCAAACACAAACAACAAACAAATAAACAACAAACAAACAAACAACAAATAACAAAAAAACAAACAACAAACAACAAACATTAAACAAACAACAAACATTAAACAAACAACAACAACAAACAAACAACAACAAACAAACAACAACAACAAACAACAACAACAAACAAACAACAACAAACAAACAACAACAGCAAACAAACAACAACAACAAACAAACAACAACAAACCAACTACAACAACAAACAAACAAACAACAACAACAAACAAACAACAACAGTTAACGAACAAAAACAACAAACAACAACAAACAAACAAACAACAACAAATAAACAAACAAACAACAAACAAACAAACAACAAACAAATAAACAACAAACAAACAAGCAACAAACAAACAAGCAACA
>OY282605.1:80574293-80584293 GCA_958298945.1 Atherix ibis | reverse complement strand
CAACAACAACAAACAAACAACAACAACAAACAACAACAACAACAAACAAACAACAACAACAAACAAGCAACAACAACAAACAAACAACAACAACAAACAAACAAACAACAACAACAAACAAACAACAACAACAAACAAACAGCAACAACAAACAAACAACAACAACAGACATACAACAACAACAAACAAACAACAACAACAAACAAACAGCAACAACAAACAAACAACAACAACAACAAACAAACAACAACAACAACAAACAAACAACAGCAACAACAAATAAACAACAACAACAACAACAACAAACAACAACAGCAACAAACAAACAAACAACAACAAACAAACAACAACAACAAACAAACAGCAACAATAAACAAACAACAACAACATACATACAACAACAAACAAACAAACAACAAACAACAAGCAACAAACAAACAACAAACAAACAAACAACAAATACAAACAACAAACAAACGAACAACAAACAAATAAACAAACAACAAACACAAACAACAAACAAATAAACAACAAACAACAAAAAACAAACAACAAACAACAAACAACAAACATTAAACAAACAACAAACATTAAACAAACAACAACAACAAACAAACAACAACAACAAACAAACAACAACAACAACAAACAAACAAACAACAACAACAAACAAACAACAACAAACAAACTACAACAACAAACTACAACAACAAACAAACAACAACAAACAAACAAACAACAACAACAACAAACAAACAACAACCAACAAACAAACAACAACAACAAACAAACAACAACAACAAACAAACAACAACAACAAACAAACAACAACAAACAACAAACAACAAACAAACAAACAAACAGCAAACACAAACAACAAACAAATAAACAACAAACAAACAAACAACAAACAATAAATAACAAAAAACAAACAACAAACATTAAACAAACAACAAACATTAAACAAACAACAACAACAAACAAAAAACAACAAACAAACAACAACAACAACAAACAACAACAACAAACAAACAACAACAAACAAGCAACAACAACAACAAACAAACAACAGCAAATAAACAACAACAACAAACAAACAACAACAAACAAACTACAACAACAAACAAACAACAACAAACAAACAAACAACAACAACAAACAAACAACAACCAACAAACAAACAACAACAACAAACAAACAACAACAATTAACAAACAAAAACAACAAACAACAACAAACAAACAAACAACAAACAAATAAACAAACAAACAACAAACAAACAAACAACAAACAAATAAACAACAAACAAACAATCAACAAACAAACAAGCAACAAACAAACAAACAACAATAACAGACAACAACAACAAACATACAACAACAAACAAACAACAACAACAAACAAACAGCAACAACAAACAAACAACAACAACAGACATACAACAACAACAAACAAACAACAACAAACACAACAATAAAGAAACAGTAACAACAAACAAACAAAAAAATAAACAACAACAACAACAAACTAACAACAATAACAAACAAACAACAACAACAAACAAACAAACAACAACAACAAACAACAACAACAACAAACAAACAACAACAACAAACAAACAACAACAACAACAAACAAACAACAACAACAATAACAAACAACAACAATAACAAACAAACAACAACAGCAAACAAACAACAACAACA
Organism: Atherix ibis; assembly: GCA_958298945.1. Classification (NCBI taxonomy): domain Eukaryota; kingdom Metazoa; phylum Arthropoda; class Insecta; order Diptera; family Athericidae; genus Atherix; species Atherix ibis. The sequence goes on along the minus strand of OY282605.1, from coordinate 80,582,587 downwards.
AACAAACAACAACAAACAAACTACAACAAACAAACTACAACAACAAACAAACAACAACAAACAAACAAACAACAGCAACAAACAAACAACAACCAACAAACAAACAACAACAACAAACAAACAACAACAATAAACAAACAACAACAAACAAACAAACAACAAACAAATAAACAAACAAACAAACAAACAAACAACAAACAAATAAACAAACAAACAACAAACAAACAAACAAACAAACAAATAAACAACAAACAAACAAGCAACAAACAAACAAACAACAATAACAGACAACAACAACAAACATACAACAACAAACATACAACAACAAACAAACAACAACAACAAACAAACAGCAACAACAAACAAACAACAACAACAGACATACAACAACAACAAACAAACAACAACAAACACAACAATAAAGAAACAGTAACAACAAACAAACAATAACAACAACAAACAAACAACAACAACAACAACAACAAATAAGCAACAACAACAACAAACTAACAACAATAACAAACAAACAACAACAACAAACAAACAACAACAACAAACAACAACAACAACAAACAAACAACAACAACAACAAACAAGCAACAACAACAAACAAACAACAGCAACAAACAAACAAACAACAACAACAAACAAACAACAACAACAAACAAACAGCAACAACAAACAAACAACAACAACAGACATACAACAACAACAAACAAACAACAACAACAAACAAACAGCAACAACAAACAAACAACAACAACAAGCAACAACAGCAACAAACAAACAAACAACAACAATCAAACAACAACAACAAACAAACAGCAACAATAAACAAACAACAACAACATACATACAACAACAACAAACAAACAACAACAACAAACAAACAACAACAAACAAACAACAACAACTACAACAAACAAACAACAACAAACAAACAACAACAAACAAACAACAACAACAAACAAACAACAACAAACAAACAAACAACAAACAAATAAACAACAAACAAACAAACAAACAAACAACAAACAAATGAACAACAAACAAACAAACAAACAACAACACAAAAAGAACATACAAACAACAAACAACAAACAAAAAACAACAAATAACGAACAACAAACAAACAACAAACAAACATCTAGCAAACAACAAACAAACAACAAACAAACAAACAACAAACAAATAAACAACAAACAAACAATCAACAAACAAACAAGCAACAAACAAACAAACAACAATAACAGACAACAACAACGAACATACAACAACAAACAAACAACAACAACAAACAAACAGCAACAACAAACAAACAACAACAACAGACATACAACAACAACAAACAAACAACAACAAACATAACAATAAAGAAACAGTAACAACAAACAAACAAAAAAATAAACAACAACAACAAACTAACAACAATAACAAACAAACAACAACAACAAACAAACAACAACAACAAACAACAACAACAACAAACAAACAACAACAACAAACAAACAACAACAACAAACAAACAACAACAAACAAACAAACAACAACAACAAACAAACAACAACAACAAACAAACAGCAACAACAAACAAACAACAACAACAGACATACAACAACAACAAACAAACAACAACAACAAACAAACAGCAACAACAAACAAACAACAACAACAACAAACAAACAACAGCAACATCAAATAAACAACAACAACAACAACAACAAACAAACAACAACAACAAACAAAAAACGACAACAAACAACAACAGCAACAAACAAACAGACAACAACAAACAAACAACAACAACAAACAAACAGCAACAATAAACAAACAACAACAACATACATACAACAACAACAAACAAACAACAACAACAAACAAACAACGACAATAACAAACAAACAACAACAGCAAACAAACAACAACAACAAACAAACAACAACAAACAAACTACAACAACAAACAAACAACAACAAACAAACAAACAACAGCAACAAACAAACAACAACCAACAAACAAACAACAACAACAAACAAACAACAACAATAAACAAACAACAACAAACAAACAAACAACAAACAAATAAACAAACAAACAAACAAACAAACAACAAACAAATAAACAAACAAACAACAAACAAACAAACAACAATAACAGACAACAACAACAAACATACAACAACAAACATACAACAACAAACAAACAACAACAACAAACAAACAGCAACAATAAACAAACAACAACAACAACAAACAAACAACAACAAACACAACAATAAAGAAACAGTAACAACAAACAAACAATAACAACAACAAACAAACAACAACAACAACAACAAATAAACAACAACAACAACAAACTAACAACAATAACAAACAAACAACAACAACAAACAAACAACAACAACAAACAACAACAAACAAACAACAACAACAAACAAGCAACAACAACAAACAAACAACAACAACAAACAAACAAACAACAACAACAAACAAACAACAACAACAAACAAACAGCAACAACAAACAAACAACAACAACAGACATACAACAACAACAAACAAACAACAACAACAAACAAACAGCAACAACAAACAAACATCAACAACAACAAACAAACAACAGCAACAACAAATAAACAACAACAACAACAACAACAAACAACAACAGCAACAAACAAACAAACAACAACAAACAAACAACAACAACAAACAAACAGCAACAATAAACAAACAACAACAACATACATACAACAACAAACAAACAAACAACAAACAACAAGCAACAAACAAACAACAAACAAACAAACAACAAATACAAACAACAAACAAACGAACAACAAACAAATAAACAAACAACAAACACAAACAACAAACAAATAAACAACAAACAACAAAAAACAAACAACAAACAACAAACATTAAACAAACAACAAACATTAAACAAACAACAACAACAAACAAACAACAACAACAAACAAACAACAACAACAACAAACAAACAAACAACAACAACAAACAAATAACAACAAACAAACTACAACAACAAACAAACAACAACAAACAAACAAACAACAACAACAACAAACAAACAACAACCAACAAACAAACAACAACAACAAACAAACAACAACAACAAACAAACAACAACAACAAACAAACAACAACAAACAACAAACAACAAACAAACAAACAAACAGCAAACACAAACAACAAACAAATAAACAACAAACAAACAAACAACAAACAACAAATAACAAAAAACAAACAACAAACATTAAACAAACAACAAACATTAAACAAACAACAACAACAAACAAAAAACAACAAACAAACAACAACAACAACAAACAACAACAACAAACAAACAACAACAAACAAGCAACAACAACAACAAACAAACAACAACAGCAAATAAACAACAACAACAAACAAACAACAACAAACAAACTACAACAACAAACAAACAACAACAAACAAACAAACAACAACAACAAACAAACAACAACCAACAAACAAACAACAACAACAAACAAACAACAACAATTAACAAACAAAAACAACAAACAACAACAAACAAACAAACAACAAACAAATAAACAAACAAACAACAAACAAACAAACAACAAACAAATAAACAACAAACAAACAATCAACAAACAAACAAGCAACAAACAAACAAACAACAATAACAGACAACAACAACAAACATACAACAACAAACAAACAACAACAACAAACAAACAGCAACAACAAACAAACAACAACAACAGACATACAACAACAACAAACAAACAACAACAAACACAACAATAAAGAAACAGTAACAACAAACAAACAAAAAAATAAACAACAACAACAACAAACTAACAACAATAACAAACAAACAACAACAACAAACAAACAAACAACAACAACAAACAACAACAACAACAAACAAACAACAACAACAAACAAACAACAACAACAAACAAACAACAACAACAAACAAACAAACAACAACAACAAACAAACAACAACAACAAACAGCAACAACAAACAAACAACAACAACAGACATACAACAACAACAAACAAACAACAACAACAAACAAACAGCAACAACAAACAAACAACAACAACAACAAACAAACAACAGCAACAACAAATAAACAACAACAACAACAACAACAAACAAACAACAACAACAAACAAAAAACGACAACAAACAACAACAGCAACAAACAAACAAACAACAACAAACAAACAACAACAACAAACAAACAGCAACAATAAACAAACAACAACAACATACATACAACAACAACAAACAAACAACAACAACAAACAAACAACAACAATAACAAACAACAACAATAACAAACAAACAACAACAGCAAACAAACAACAACAACAAACAAACAACAACAAACAAACTACAACAACAAACAAACAACAACAAACAAACAAACAACAGCAACAAACAAACAAACAACAGCAACAAACAAACAACAACCAACAAACAAACAACAACAACAAACAAACAACAACAATAAACAAACAACAACAAACAAACAAACAACAAACAAATAAACAAACAAACAAACAAACAAACAACAAACAAATAAACAAACAAACAACAAACAAACAAACAAACAAACAAATAAACAACAAACAAACAAGCAACAAACAAACAAACAACAATAACAGACAACAACAACAAACATACAACAACAAACATACAACAACAAACAAACAACAACAACAAACAAACAGCAACAACAAACAAACAACAACAACAGACATACAACAACAACAAACAAACAACAACAAACACAACAATAAAGAAACAGTAACAACAAACAAACAATAACAACAACAAACAAACAACAACAACAACAACAACAAATAAACAACAACAACAACAAACTAATAACAATAACAAACAAACAACAACAACAAACAAACAACAACAACAAACAACAACAACAACAAACAAACAACAACAACAACAAACAAGCAACAACAACAAACAAACAACAGCAACAAACAAACAAACAACAACAACAAACAAACAACAACAACAAACAAACAGCAACAACAAACAAACAACAACAACAGACATACAACAACAACAAACAAACAACAACAACAAACAAACAGCAACAACAAACAAACAACAACAACAACAAACAAACAACAGCAACAACAAATAAACAACAACAACAACAACAACAAACAAACAACAACAACAAACAAAAAACGACAACAAACAACAACAGCAACAAACAAACAAACAACAACAAACAAACAACAACAACAAACAAACAGCAACAATAAACAAACAACAACAACATACATACAACAACAACAACAAACAACAACAACAAACAAACAACAACAATAACAAACAAACAACAACAGCAAACAAACAACAACAACAAACAAACTACAACAACAAACAAACAACAACAAACAAACAAACAACAGCAACAAACAAACAACAACCAACAAACAAACAACAACAACAAACAAACAACAACAATAAACAAACAACAACAAACAAACAAACAACAAACAAATAAACAAACAAACAAACAAACAAACAAACAACAAACAAATAAACAAACAAACAACAAACAAACAAACAAACAAACAAATAAACAACAAACAAACAACAACAACAAACAAACAACAACAATAAACAAACTACAACAACAAACAAACAACAACAAAAACAAACAAACAACAACAACAAACAAACAACAACAACAACAACAAACAAACAACAACAACAAACAAACAGCAACAACAACAAATAAACAACAACAACAACAAACTAACAACAACAACAAACTAACAACAATAACAAACAAACAACAACAACAAACAAACAACAACAACAAACAACAACAACAAACAAACAACAAAAACAAACAAACAACAACAACAAACAAACAACAACAACAAACAAACAACAACAACAACAAACAAACAACAGCAAACAAACAACAACAACAAACAAACAACAACAAACAAACAACAACAACAACAACAAACAAACAACAGCAAACAGACAACAACAAACAAACAACAACAAACAAACAACAACAAACAAACAACAACAAACAAACAACAACAAACAAACAAACAAACAAACAACAAACAAACAACAAGCAACAAACAAACAACAACAACAAACAAACAACAATAAACAAACAACAACAAACAACAACAAACAACAACAAAGAACAAACAACAAACAACAAACAACAACAACAAACAGCAGATAACAAGCAGCAAAAAAACAACAAACAACAAACAAACAACAACAACAAATAAACAACAATAAACAACAACAACAAACAACAACAACAAAAAAACTACAACAACAAACAAACAACAACAACAACAACAAACAACAACAACAACAACAACAAACAAACAACAACAACAAACAAACAGACACAACAGACACACAACAACAACAAACAAATAACAACAACAAACGAACAGCAACAACAACAAACAAACAACAACAACAAATTAACAATAACAAACAAACAATAACAACAACAAACTACAACAACAACAAACTAAAAACAATAACAAACAAACAACAACAACAAACAAATAACAACAACAAACAAACAACAACAAACAAACAACAACAACCAACAAACAACAACAACAACAACAAACAAACAACAGCCAACAAACAACAACAACAAAAAAACAACAACAAACAAAGAACAACAACAAACAAACAACAACAACAAACAAACCACAACAACAAACAAACAACAACAAACAAACAACAACCAACAAACAACAACCAACAAACAAACAACAACAAACAAACAACAACAAACAAACAACAACAACAAACAACAACAAACAACAACAACAACCAAACAACAAACAACAACAAACAGACAGCAAATGACAAACAACAAACAAAAAACAAGAAACAACAAAAAACAAACAAACAACAAACAACAAACAAACAACAAAGAACAAAGAACAAACAACAAACAACAAACAACAACAACAAACAGCAAAAAAATAACAAACAACAAACAACAAACAACAAACAAACAAACAAACAATAAACAAACAAAAACAACAAACAAAAACAAACAAACAACAAACAAATAAACAAACAAACAACAAACAAACAAACAACAAACAAACAAACAAGCAACAAACAAACAAACAACAACAAACAAACAACACAAACAAGCAAACAACAATAACAGACAACAACAACAAAAATACAACAACAAACAAACAACAACAAACAAACAACAACAAACAAAGAACAACAACAAACAAACAACAACAAACAAACACACAACAACAAACAAACCACAACAACAAACAAACAACAACAACAACAACAAACAAACAGCATCAACAGATACACAACAACAACAAACAAATAACAACAACAAACGAACAGGAACAACAACAAACAAACAACAACAACAAATTAACAACATCAAACAAACAATAACAACAACAAACTAACAACAACAACAAACTAAAAACAATAACAAACAAACAACAACAACAAACAAACAACAACAACAAACAAACAACACAAACAACCAACAACAACAACAAACAAACAACAACAACAACAACAAACAAACAACAGCCAACAAACAACAACAACAAACAAACAACAACAAACAAAGAACAACAACAAACAAACAACAACAAACAAACACACAACAACAAACAAACCACAACAACAAACAAACAACAACAACAACAACAAACAAACAACAGGCAACAAACAACAACAACAAACAAACAACAGCAAACAAAGAACAACAACAAACAAACAACAACAAACAAACAAACAAACAACAACAACAAACAAACCACAACAACAAACAAACAACAACCAACAAACAAACAACAACAACAAACAAACAACAACAATTAACAAACAAAAACAACAAACAACAACAAACAAACAAACAACAAACAAATAAACAAACAAACAACAAACAAACAAACAACAAACAAATAAACAACAAACAAACAATCAACAAACAAACAAGCAACAAACAAACAAACAACAATAACAGACAACAACAACAAACATACAACAACAAACAAACAACAACAACAAACAAACAGCAACAACAAACAAACAACAACAACAGACATACAACAACAACAAACAAACAACAACAAACACAACAATAAAGAAACAGTAACAACAAACAAACAAAAAAATAAACAACAACAACAACAAACTAACAACAATAACAAACAAACAACAACAACAAACAAACAACAACAAC